>CM057450.1:599355526-599373026 GCA_016271365.2 Neoceratodus forsteri | reverse complement strand
ATATATATACATATACATACACACACACACACACATATACACACACACACACACACATTCACCAAGGCTACTATTACTGTACATCCAAAGGGCACCTTTCAATCCAGTTGAGATGATTACTTTTCATTTCTCTGCACACAAGGAGGATGCATTCTGGGCCTGCAGAAAAAATCTGAGGACTCTGTGCCACTGTTGTGCACATGACTGAGTGCGCCATAAATTCTGGGGGACTTTGTATGTGCTGAAACAGTCTCATTTCACTGTGTTACCACTTGTCAATTTTCTGGACACAAGACAGATGCCTTTTGCGGATGCGGAAAAATGAGGCACCAAAACAGCGCACATACACAAAACACACAGACACTTAACAGAAGGAAGGGGCCCCAGAATACAAAGTGTAACGCATACTGAAGACAACAAAAAAAGGGCATAATTACATACAAGAGTCAGGGGTGGTGGAGGAATACATTTTATGGCACAGTAAGAAAGGTTGGGGGGAAACATGGTGTCAGGAAACAAAACTAATGTAGGATCCTATGGTGTTCCAGCAGCAGTTTCAGCATGGACATAATTTGAAGCTGATGTCCCTCTATGTCATCCAGCCGCTGCTCCACAGCACTCATCCTCTCACTGTTCTCCTCAACAGCACTCCAGAGAACTGCCAAGTCAGACAGTGTTACACGCACTTCTCTGGCGTCCACTCCTTTGACAGGCTGACCTGCTGGTGGTGGTGGTGGGGGGGTGCTGGTGGAGCAACAGGTGCTGCTGTGGCCCTCTCTTCTTAGGGATGCCGTGCTCGCTATGCACAGTGGCACCCTCTGCCATGGAACGGCCAGCAGGTGCAGACATGGTCTGTTCTGTGGCAGCCTGCCACTCCAACTGGTGGTGATTAAACATATGAGTGCGCTGGCCCCCAGTCCCCAGGTGTCTCCCCCGGGGGCCACGGCGCACCTCCACTGCACATAGGCGACACTTAACCACACTGCTGTCCCCCCCGTCACAGTCAAAAAACTGCCAAACAACGGAGGTGCAGGGAGGACCAGGCACAGGCAGGGGAGGGCCAGATGAACTGGCAGTAGGCTGCTCACACTGCTCAGCAGTTCTGATGGTGGGATCCACACCTGGGCCTGGGGGAACAGGCACATCCTGCTCCAAAGGACCTTGTGCTGGACTTGGTGGTGGTGGTGGTTGAACTGCCTCAGAGTCAGGAGGCGGTGCTGGTCCTGCCTCCGGGGGTTGGACACTCAGAAGTTTAGAGCGGTCCAACACAAATGGGCGCCCATGCCCCCCACGCATGCGCATGGTACGACACGTACTACCACACTCTCCCAGAGCTGCCCCCGCTCCAGACATTCCCTCACCCTACTCCATCTCACGACACAAGCACAACACACACAGTCACACACAGACAAACAACTAAGTAGGTAAGAAAATAAAATTTACAGAAAGAACAAATTAAGTAAAAAACAGTACAGAAAAGACCAAAAAATGTAGCTTTTAAAAAAGCTGTTGGTTTAAGTATTCAATTTTAACTATCTCTGCAATCAGAAAAACACTCCTTTCTCTAGTACACACACACTCCTGTCTCTCAGTCTGCACAGGAGAAAGTGAAACTGTCTGTGTGACTCACTTCCTTCCTGCCTGGCTAGAGCATGCGACTTACAGTACTGTAAGCCATGTGATCTCTGTGGGAGGGTGGGGGCTGCCAAGTCTGAAACACCAAGTGGATCACTTAGAATCATAATGAGAGCAGAAGTCCATTAAAAACAATGACTTCACCTAACTTCACGTTCTCATTATGCCAGTGTGAAGTGGAAATTTGGCCAGTAAGGCACTTTGCATTGCCCACTCATGAAATGCAAGGTGCCACTGCGTGCGCCATGTGAATTTTAAATTGGCTCCATCACCTCTAGTGTCAGGAGAAGGCAATGGTTGGTCTATACCAACATCAATCATGGAGTCTCTATAATAGTCTAAGTTGGGCCTGCAAGTACAATATTCAATAGTACATAGCAAAATAACAATTTAACAAAAATAGGGTGTTATTTCTGTATAACATTATCCTATCTAGATGTGTGAGGTAAACAAGTCTCAAGCATTAGCTTGAGTAAGCTAATCAGTATCCTTCTGCCTGTTGAGATAGGATTGATCTGCCTTCCAGTTCTTCAATCAGGTGCATAAAATATAACCAAACACCTTGAAATGTCTCTGAACGGAGCCACAAGTTAGCCATCAGTTTTTCCTTATAGTAAATATTCTTTAAAATAGCCACCCAGTCAGCCAGTTATGGCCATGACAGGGAAAGCCAACGTTTTGTAACAGCTATACCGGCAGCTAACAGTAAAATACCCAGAAATGCTTTTTGGCAGTTAGAGTGCCAACAGGGGACCACACTCCTAAAAGTTTTAAATTCCAAAGATCTAGTAGTGTCTGCCATCTCCACCAATCTGGGGCCCAGCTCTCACTAAAATGGATGGAATATCAGGCAGTCCCAGAAAATATTGAATGGTGTTCCCTCCTCCCCACACCCCCTTCAACATCTATCATTGTGACCTGCTGTGTAATATTTGGTTCAGGATGGGGTAAGAAAAAAGTGACAGATAATTTCCCAGCAGAATTCCTCCCAATTATTAGAGGCTGAGGTAAGGAACATTCCCTCCCATGTGATCACCCATTCCTGAGAGGTTAATCCTCCTTCTGTTTCTGTGCCCCACAGTGTCTGGTAGGAGGGTGGGGAGGCTTCCCTGCCCTGCAGGTAACCCCAAATTTGATGTGAAATGCATTAGTTTTGAACTTGGCTGTCACATTTTCAATAACATCAATTAAAGGGTGTGGGGTTCTTTGAAGGGTATGAATTCTAGAGCCTTCCCCAGAGGAAGGCAGTAACCTGTAAATAATGAACAACATCGGACTGCTGGAGGGAAAACTCTACTTGCATCTGAGCAAGACTTGACAGCACCATTCTGTAAAAATTGTGAAACCCCACTGAGGCAGAGCTTCTTCCATCTAGTATAGGTGGTGTCTGTGTTTGGGGGAGGGACTCTGCACATCTATCTCTCTGGGTATATCGAGTCAGGGGATGAGTGAGATGAAGCTCCTGACGTGTCATTCTACAACTGAGATATAGTTGTTTAAGGCAGGGGTTTGACGCAAATTGGATTGTAAATTTTTCTAGGGGGCATCGAACAATTCCAGTGGTGTATTCCTGACAGTGGCCATGTGTTCCATTGTGGTCCAGGCACTGGTCTTCCCATCTTTTTTTTACAGCTCTGGATTTTTAATGTTACATGTAGTACTAGGCACTTCCTGTTCCATGGTTTGAATGTTTTATAGTCACACAGCAGCCTCCATCACAAGTGATGCTTTTTCAATTGGTTGGAAAGGAAAGGGATCTAAAACAAAGTCTTCTGAGCTGCAGAAGGGTCTGACATCCTGTCAGCAGTAAAATATGTGGCATTTCTGTCTAAATCTTGGAACAAATGCAAAACACCCACACTATGCACTACTCCTAGCACATTGCGTAATATTTGCCCTTAACTCATTGGGCCACATTTTCAAAGGGCTACACAGGGCGTGCTTCAAGCCCAGCATCAAACCCGTTTTTTTGGTGCAGCTCGACAAACACCCTTGCTGCAACTGCACCTGATTTTAGTAGGTTGGGTGCAGTTCTGACACTCTACCCAATTTACAGCATCTTGTGCCAAATATTTGATGTAAGCCCCATAAAAAAGGTACCCAGGACTGCCGCAAGCTAGACCAGAAAAAGTTGGTCTAACTAGTGGCAATTGCCACATGGGATGGAAAATCCTGATCGCTGGCCGGGAGTATGCCGCAAGCACCATTTGTTCGACGCACTTGAAGCTTGCACCATTCAGGACCTTTTAAACTCCAGCCCATGGTATTTAATTATTATGTTGGGACCAAAGATGTACTTTGGATCACTGAACTCCCTTTTTTTTTTTTTTTATCTGCCTACATACTGCGCATTCTATGTGCAGTCTGTCTGTACTAAGAATGTATCTAATAGGAGCTACTGTGCTATGTAAACACTTTATTTTGCACACGGTTCCCTACTGTTGTGCATTGTATGTGACTAATTGCTGGGTACAGCAGTGCAGTCTGTCTGCCTATGTGTATTATTCACTTGTGTTAATGTACAATATTGTCTACTGTTTATATTTTAAAATTGTAGCTAATTCTGGGTCACCCCTGAAAAAGGGACACGCTGTCTCAATGGCATACCACGTTATCAAAATTCAAATAAATCATACGAAATGGCAGGCTATTAGTCCTGCAGATGCTGTTCCTAGTCCCATTTAAAACAATTTGGTAGTGTGAGTAATTTGGGTTTGAAAATAACGTTCTGAGCAAGTTCACATAGCCTGAAAAAAAATTCATAAAATGACATTATGTAACCTTATGCACATGATTCCTGTTACTGTCTATGTGTTGACATTTTTTTTTTTTTAAACAGTGCTTTCTCTCCCTGGCCATGTCCACCATTCAGAATATACCCTGATCCCAGGATACACCCTGTTCTGGCCCATTGATCCCCAGTCTCCCCATGTCCAGTGCCACCCCTGACATCCCTCATGACTTCCCCCTGTGGAAGGAGCTAAAGGGGAGGACATCCCCCCCGAGGTAACCCACTGTGTGGGCTCGGATCCAGTGTTGGGCCGGCATTAGGACCCAGGGGTGTCCAGGAACCCAGGCCATCATACAGACGGCAAATGGGTTTTACTCCCCGATTTTCTCCCTGCCCTCCCTCCGCTTGCACTTAAAATGCTGGCATCCGAGTGCAGTATTGGGGGAGTGCTGTACTGCTGGGGTGTGCTGTAATTCAGATGAGATGTTAAACTGAGGTCCCTTCTACCCATCCTGGTGTTGTCCTGGTGGGTGTCCAGGTGGAAGTAAAAGAACCCAGGGCACTCTTCGCAAAGAGAAGGGGACATTACCGGTGTCCTGGCCAACATTCCCCTTTCCATAAATCAGTTCATGCAATTGTCCAGACTGTGTGTGGGTGTTGATGTGTGATATGGCCACCACTGCACATTCAGTCACTTCACTACCAGTCTAGCATTGCTTGTAAAGTGCTTTGAGATACACTGTGTATGAAAAGCACTGTTTAAATGCTGATTCTTCTTCTTCCCTTTGGTGTCACACAGCCCCTTCAGGCCTGCGGATGCACACAGTAACATCTTTGTGGAGGGGACATGGCCCACTGCATGGATTGCTGCAGCACTTGATGAACAGTGCCATCCTTCCCAGCTGCAGTGAACAGCTGAGCAGCAGCTGCTGCAGTCAGTCCTGCCTCCTGCTGCAGCATTCCAATCTGTTGTCTGATAAACACTGTGGAATGTTCTTTGTTTGTTTGTTATTTTGTCATGCTAGTTAACTCTGTAGGTTATAAGCTCATGATGGATTCTACTCCTATCTCCAGCCCTTCCCCTTCACCCATACAGATGACCAGGTCATATACTGACTGGTTCCTCCTCCTGCCAAACAGGAAACAAAGGTAACCAGGATGGTGGATTGAGGAAGATGAGACCTCCCGCCCTCTGCCACATCATGCACATACAATCAGCATATCCATAACACCCCTAGATACCCGAGATATGGTCAGTCCCTCCTAGGTCATAGATGTTTGCCCATTTTTCCTTTAGTTCCTCTGAACCTACCTCCCCACCCCTCAAGCACACACTTCATTGTTCCTTGTTCTTTCCCCCACCACCATTTTCCATGTGGAGCACCAGACTATGGTTTCTTATAACTTCACTAACCCTGGACTCAAGGATAGCTGTGACACTACCCCATAGCATCGAGTCATAGGGCACTTCCATATGAAGAGCCCCTACCTTGGAGGCCCAAGACTTCCCTAGTCCTATGTACATAGTTTACTCAGTTCTGTTGATGATGTTTGTTCATTTTTATTGTGTTGTAGTCAGTCAGCAGCACAATGTTTGTGCACATATCTTCAGGTTTCACACAGGGTCAGAGGACACTGGAAGAAGTCAGATTGCCCAGCTGCAGGGAGGGATAGGGGTTAGAGTAGTTCTGCTGTGGTGTTTTTCTGCAACCAGCGCTCTCTTTAGATATATATTGGTTACCAGGGCCCCCACTTTGTGTGCTTCTATGAACAAGCACAGATTAAAAATACACTCTATCAATGTAAATGGACTAAACAATCCAGTTAAAAGGGCAAAGATGCCAGCAGTTATATGGAAAGATACATCGTCCAAAACTCCTGCCCCGTGGAGTTCCTCAAGGTTCAGTCTTGTCACTGATGCTGTTCTCTGTGTACATACTACCCCTGGGTGATATTATTAGACATTACAGTCTGGGTTTTTACTGTTACGCAGATGATACTCAGCTGTATATGTCTTTTGCTCCCAGGACAAACACCACCATGGAAGTGCTAAATAAATGCCTAGCTAAGATCAAGACTGGATGTCCTCTAACTGAACACCTCCATGATTTGGCTGTCCTGCCCACTTTCACTGCCCTCAGTCCACTGTGGCACTTCCCTTCTACTCATGCACAGTGGAACAGGCTCCCCACTCCTGTCCTGTTCCTGGTAGTTTCCAGGTGTGCTCTGTCCTGCTTCTGCCCAGTCCTGCTCACTGCTACCCTCTGCCTAGTTGCTGTCACCTCGCTCCCACCGCTGACTTCCCTGTAGTGTTCTTGCGCCTCTCTCTTGTTCCTTTTTATTTTGGATCATTTACGCTATCGCGCAACTTCCGTTTGCTCGCCTATTGAGCATGGCGCATGCTGTTGAATATCGCACTGTGTTATTTATTCATGGTTCCTTCCCCTTCAGTTGCGCATGCATTCATTACCATTCTGCTCTTGCACATTGCAATTTGGGGGGCAAAGCTGCCTCCCGCTGAATATCGCACAATGGTGCATTTTCGGACTTGTGCGTGGCGCAACCCTTTTGAATATCTGGGCCACAGCCTGTAATATTTAATTCGACCAAAGTAATGTAGCTCACCCTCACATGAAGTCATCACTTGGAGTGTTCAAAACTAGTCTAAGCATTATAATTCATTCCAACTGTTGAGACGGTGAAGGTGAAGTTTGTTGTGGTGCAATGCGTACTAGTAGGCCTACAAGGCTGATTTTGTTAACGACACAAGGTTTCCACAGCCTGTTAGACAAACTACCTTAATCCCAGAAAGTATCAGTTGAGTAGTATCATATGAAGTCAACATGTAAAATGTTGTAATGTAGCATCATTGCAGTGTCTTGATCTTCAGTGTCGTTCACAAAGGATAATTTTGTGACTTCTGTAGATTTGTTGAACATACGTTCTCTGAGAAATAAGAAATATGCAATCACTCAATGTGATGACTTCTGGACACACTACTGCACCACTTTTTCCACATCCAGGCACCAAGTGTTAATTACTCGTGAGCACCTCAGATTGGCCAACTTTCCTAAAATGCTTCAAAATGTCTGCATTTGCTAAAATACTTCAAAACAGCCACCTTTTTTTAAAAAGCTCTCTGAATGGGTCAGGACTGATGCGGTATGGTAGTAATCAGCCATGTGACCACTTAACACACTACTGCAAAACTTTTGCCACATCCGTACACCAAGTGTGAATCTCTGGTGAGTGCCTCAAGATGGCTGCCTTTGCTGAAATGACTCAAAATGGCTGCCTTTTCTAAACTGCCTCAAAATGGCCACTTTTGCTAAAAAGTTCTCGGAATGGGGCTGTGTTGATGAGGTATGGTAGTAATCAGTTATGTATCCACTACCGGACACAAAGTCAATTAACTTGCTTGTGCTTCCAGGTTGCACCTGTAAACAAGCTTTCAGCTTAGTGTTTTTCACCTGGAATAACAAAGGTTAAAATAAAGATAAAAAAAATTAAGGTAAAAAAAACAAAGTACACCACCACTTTTGCTAGATATGGGTACCAAGTGTGAATCACTGGTGAGGTTCCCAATGGACTAACATTGTTAGCAGTTTCATGAGGTCAAACCCTGAATTAATTTTGAAACATGAACACATACTGTACATCAATACACAAATATCAAAACCTAAGCTAAACTATAACTTACTGTTAGTGACATCACGTAGTAACCTACCTTTTGCACTTATTTCCAATTTATTTCACAATCTGACTTGCATGAGTATTTCTCAAGCCAGGGAATATCTTTCGTATAACGCACTGTGTATATAGATTACAGTGATTGTCATATGGAAGACAACCCAGACGACAGGCGATAGGGCATTTGGAACGTATATCCTTATACGTTGTTCGTTTTTAAAGACTGTTGGCCTATATACTCCAATCTGAAAAATAAAATTTAAAAACATTATACCAATGACGATCTGAAAGTTATAGTCTATTGGATTACATGCTGTACATTCCATTCCACTGTATTAAATGGTCATTCATCACATCATGTATCCTAAGCATAACTTAATATGCCAGTACATTAAAGTCATGGTATAACAAACATCCATGATTGCCATCACAGTTAATGGTACCATAGATATGGCCTCAGCCACGTGCCTTAGTAGCCGTAGGAATTTTCTTGCTGTGATGTGGTAAGATGCTGATACAGTACCAGCTAGTCATGCACTTGCAATTGGCCTGCCATGTCTGCTGACAAGTAGGCTTTGTCTTGAGCTCAGTCATCCACTATCAAACAAGCACTCATACATCCTCCTTCCCACCAAAGGCCTGCTGAACCAGAACTCAGGTCGCTAACATCAGGAGTAGAAACGGAGGCTTCACTGCTGGCATATATACCCCTTTACTCCCTATACAGGCATAACTGAGCAATCAAGAGCTCTCTCCCTCCTCTGTCCCACAAAAGCACTGCTGCACCAGAAAACAGGTTGCTGAGTGCAGGAGCAGAAACCTTCTGGCTTTTCTCCCCCTTGACCCCTGGACAGACATCACCTAGCAAACAACCTCACACCCCTACTCCATCCCTCTTAAGCACTGCTGTACTAGAAAGCAGGTTGCTACAGGCAGGGGCAGAAACAGAGACCTCTCTGCTGGCATCTCTCCCCCTTGACTACCTGGACAAATATCACCTAGCAAAGAAGCTCACTCTCCTCCTCCATCCCTCTTAACCATTTCTGCACCAGAAAATGAATTGCTGAGTGTAGGAGCAGAAACAAAGAGCTCCCTGATGGTGTCTCTACCCATTGACAACCTAGACAGACATCACACAGCAAACAAGATCTCAACCCTCATCTGTCCCTCTTAATTGCTGCTGCATCAGAAAATGAATTGCTGAGGTCAGGAGCAAAAACAGAGACACCCCTGCTGGTGTCTCTCCCCCTTGACTACCTGGACAGACAACACCTGTCAAAAAAGCACACACTCATCCTCTGTCCTTCTTAAGCACTGCTTCACCAGAAAAATGGGTTACTGTAGGCAGGAGCAGAAACTAAGGACTCCCTGCTGGCATCTCTCCCCCTTGACTATCTGAACAAACATCACCTATCAAAGAAGCTCAAACTCCTCCTCTGTCCCTCTTAAGCTCTGCTGCACCAGAAAAATCAGTTGCTAAGTGTAGGAATAGAAATGGAGAACTTCCTGCTGGTGTCTCTACTCACTAACAACCAGGATGGACAGACATCACCTAGCAAACAAGCTCTCACCCCTCATCCATCCCTTTTAAGTGCTGCTGCACCAGAAAATGGGTTGCTGAGTGCAGGAGCAGAAACAGAGACCTCCCTGCTGGTATTTCTCCCCCTCAACTACCTGGACAGACATCACCTAGCAAGCAAGCTCACACCCTTCCCCTGTTCCTCTTAAGCATTGCTGCACATGCAAATGGGTTGCTGAGAGCTGGATCAGAAATTGAGATCTCTCTGCAGGTGTCACTACCCCTTGAATACCTGGAAAGACATCACCTAGCAAACAAAACACTCATCCCTCCTCTATCCCACTTAATCACTGCTGCACCAGAAAATGGGTTGCGCAGGGGAGGAGCTGAAATGGAGGCCTCCCTGCTGGAATCTCTCCCCCTTGATTCACTGGATGGACATCACTTAGCAAACAAGCTCACACCCCTCCTCTGTCCCTCTTAAACACCATCCCTCTTTTAGAGAGTGGTTTAGAGAGATATTGTTCGCTCTTCAAGCTGAGAACACTATTGCCCATATGGCTAAAAGACCAGACCACTACCGAAAGGTATGGGCACCCTTGTACACACTGCTAACCAACAAATAAATGGAAATAAGAAATAGCATATTTCGAAAGGAAAAAGTCAAAAACTGTATTATTGAAATTGTAACTCAACAATTACAGTGGATATCTAACTGTCTACAGACTAAAGACCTTGCATACGACAAGGGAGGGGGGAGGGGGAAGAAAAGAAGGGAAGGGTAGAAGGAGGGAAGCTAATTATAAGTAGGATTATTAGCTTTACTGCATATATTCCTAAGTTGCAGTTCTATGTCTGATTAACTATGTTGACAACCACAAATGTAAGATGATATGTCATTTCCTTACTTTGATACTGTATAGTACTTTGTTACATAGTACTCAAAGACCTTTTTGGTATGTTTGGAAAGAAAAATCAACCTTCCTTCTAATAAAGTTTATTAATTTTGGAAAAAAAAACACTGCTGCACCAGATAATGGGTTGCTAAGTGCAGGAGCAGAAACGGAGACTTCCCTACTGGCATCTCTCACCCTTGACTACCTGGTCAGACATCACCTAGCAAATATTCTGAAGAAAGGGGGGGTCACTAGTGGAGTACCTCAGGGCTCAGTACTGGGTACAGTCCTCTTTATCATCTTTATAGGTGACATTGCAGAGGGTCTGGAGGGAAAGGTATGACTCTTTGCAGATGATACAAAGATCTGTAACAGAGTTGATACACAAAGGGGGGGTAGAAAGGATGAGAAGGGACTTGGCAAGGTTGGAGGAATGGTCAGACATATGGCAACTTAGATTCAATGCAAAGAAGTGCAAAGTAATGCACCTGGGAAACAAAAACCCAGGAGAAGAGTACATAATAGCAAGGGAGGTACTAACAACAAAAAAAAATGGAATGGGACTTGGGGGTAGTCATATCAGATGATCTAAAGGTGGGTAAGCAATGTGAGAAGTCAGTAAGGAGAGCCAGGGGGCTACTGGGATGCATAGGAAGGGGCATCACAAGTAGAAAAAGGGAAGTGGTTATCCCTCTGTACTGACAGTTGGTGAGACCCCATCTGGAGTACTGTGTGCAGTTTTGGAGACCTCAACTACGCAAGGACATAGACAGGATGGAAGCAGTCCAGAGGAGGGCAACTAAAATGGTGCAGGGTCTGCATCAGAAATCATATGAAGAGAGACAGAGAGCTTAATATGTATACCTTTGATGAAAGGAGGGACAGAAGGGACATGATAGAAATGTTCAAGTACCTCAAGGGAATCAACAAAGTCCAGGAGGGTAGCATCTTTCAGAAAAAGAGATGTGTAAGAACAAGGGGACACAATTTAAAGATAGAGGGGGGGACGGCTCAGGGGTAATGTGAGGAAATCTTTTTTCATGGAGAGAGTGGTGGATGCATGGAACTGCCTTCCTGGGGAGGTTGTTGGGGCTAAAACAGTGAGGGAATTCAAACATGCATGGGACAGACACAAGGCAATTGTAGTGGGGGGTGGCAGGAAGTAGGCTGTTGGTCAACTAGAATCTGCAGCTTTTCCAGTAGGTAGGGAAATGAGCAGACTGGGTGGGCCAAGTGGTCCTTATCTGCCATCAAAGTCTATGTTTCTATGTTATGCTCGCACCCCTCCTCCATCCATCTTAAGCACTGCTGCATATAAAAATGGGTTGCTGAGGGCAGAAGCAGAAATGGAGCTCTTCCTGCTGACATCTCCACTCCTTGACTTCCTGGACAGACATCCTCTAGCAAATAAGCTCTCACCCCTCCTCCATCCCACTGAAACACAGCTGTATCAGAAAAAGGGTTGCTGAAGGAAGGAGCAGAAATAGACCTCCTTGCTGTTTTTTTCCCCCTTGACTCTATGGTCAGGCATCACCAATTAAACAAGCTCTCACCCCCCCTCCATTCCACTGAAGTGTAGCTGAACCAGGACACAGGCTGCAGAGGGCAGGAGCAGAAACAGGAGTTCTCCCTACTGGCATATTGTTCCCCAGACTACCTGTATAGTAATCCCCTTGCAAATAAGTTCACTCCCGTCCTCCATCCCACTCAAGCACTGCTGCACCAGAAAACTTTATTCATGATTTCTGTTACTGTAAATGGTATTTTTGTTCCCCAGTAGTCTCTCTCTGTCTCTCATCTGGATGGCATTGTCAAAGATTTATTTTATCACCTGCCCGGTGGCACTGAGGGTTGAGTCGCTGGACGCCACACCTCACGCTGCGCTGACGACCCGAGTTCGGGAACGAGCTCAGGAGTCAGGGGTTGGTAGGAGAGGGAGACAGATTGAGCACCCTCTGGGCAGCTCTCCTCTCCGGTGGGAGGTTAGGGATGACCGGTGCTCTATCGACCCCCAGTGGAGACTGGGGGCACCATCAAGCCACCGGGCTGCGCATAAAAGTGTGGCTGACGTAGGCAGGTTTGCCATGCGCCGGCATCAGACGTGCCCATGCAGGGAGGATCTTGGGTTCACTACAAGAAACACCCCTCCAGCCCTGGATAGGCGATGGCCCTGCCACTGCCACACACCCAACACTGGTTCCCCCGCCACTGCCTCTATAAATTGCATACCTCTATAGGATTGGAGCTACAGCCCTCTTGATGTCACTGCAGAATATATCGCTTCCCTGATCCGTTAAGTGGACACCATCCTGCCGATACAGTTCTGGGAAGACAGACATGACACCATCATGCTTGACCACGCCGGCCAACAATCCTCTCATGAAAACCCCCATCTCTGTGTTGATCTTTCTCCTTGTTCTGTCCATTGCCTTCATATCAGAAACATTCCTCCACTGCAGATGCTGGATGATGTGGGACCAAAGGATCATGGTCCTCGGCATTCGGCGCTTGATCAAGGCGATGTCCTCCATCTTCCATAGCAGCATCACTGACGTCTTCAATCCTAAATCATTGCCTCCCAGGTGGATGATGAAAACATCTGGTTCAGATCCCCTCAGGCACTCCCATTGTAACATTGGCACCAGTTGATCCCAACGCATACCCCTCTCACCTAACTAACGCACATTTACTGGAGTATCAAAGGTCAAAACTGGTCCCCCGGTTCGAGATCACTCCCAAATCCCTGCCCAATGCATGAAGGAGTGTCCGCAGATCCATACCGTCTTCTCTGGACACTGCATATCTAAATTAAGAAAACATACATATTATAGCATCGGCATGTATCCAATCTATGACAGGCAGTAGTTCTCAATTCCTGACATTTGCTGGCAAAAGACAACATGTCTGGTATCTTCCAGGAATCTTGAAGGGACGATGTCCTTCAGTACTGAAAAAATAAAATACAGGAATGGAGTCACAAAGGATCCATAGTTCTTAATAAATTATTAATGTATGACATGTTCACAATAGAGCAATACTTAACTGATGGTGAAGGAGTCCTCATCCGTTCAGGCATGCGAAAGAGAAACAACAATAGATTAATATGAAAAAGATACAGTAATGCGATAAGAAACAGATAGTGGATATATACTGCTGGCGCATCAGACTACATTCGAGTGTAATGGTGCATAAGAAAAAATTACTGTTAAACAGAGTATTATTATTATTATTATAAAAGCGATAGAGGAATAAAATTAGTTAACAGATAGAAGAAAGTGTGTTGTTAGTAAAGATGATTTGAAAGACCAGTGCTCTATGCCTAGATGGCCAATTTTCAAGTGACTATAGTATCCCGGTTGGGATAGGTGATATTCATTTTGGTTCACTGGCCCGTTGTTGTCTGGGCAATCAGTTAAGTTCACTCACTGGCCCTTTTAATGGCATTCCTTCTTTGCAGCTCTTCTGTAAATGAAGCACCTAGTTCACTTCAACTGTCAAATTGGCACAACATGCACCTTGATAACATGCGCTATCATGAATGTTCACTTAGACCATCAAATTGGCACATGCACCTTGATAACATGCGCTATCACGAATGTTCCATGCGACTGTCAAATTGGCACATGCACCTTGATAACATGCGTTATCACGAATTTTCACTTAGACCATCAAATTGGCACATGCACCTTGATAACATGTGCTATCCCAAATGTTCCATTCGACTGTCAAATTGGCACAACATGCACCTTGATAATTTGTGCCATCACGAATTCACACTTCGACCATCAAATTGTCCAAACATGCACTTTGACAACATGTGCTATCATTAATTTAGCACCCTAATATAGTATGATTGAGGATCGATTTCTTCAGCAGAGATCAAAATGTTGAGGAAAAAAAAAAAACACTGCAACATTTACTAAACATGCCTGTCGGTGGTGTCTCTAGCATCATCCTACCTGTTACATGTTGCATGCAAAGTAGCCCAATAGCTTTGTCCACCCTCCAACACCCTGAATCCAAGAAAACATATTATTTTTTATTTATGCGACCATAAAGTATCTTGGTCCACGGTGGTTAATCTCACTCTCTCAAAACTCTCTCAAACTGGGATCCAGCAATCACAACACAGTGTAGTTTAGCATAGAGATAGATACTAACAAGTCATATTAGGACAAAGGTTTAGGATTTCAAAAATGCTGACTTTGCTGAAACGGTGAAGAGGTATCAAAAGAGCCCTGGAGAGAATGGGGGCAGGAGGGGGAGTGGAAGAACAGTGTAAGCATCTAAAGGAAGCCTTAATGGAAGTAACAAACCAATGCATCAGATTGGTATCCTAAGGCAAGAGAATAAGAAAGTTACTATGGTTCTCGAGAGAGGTGGCAGTAAAGGTCAGGGCAAAAAGAAAAGTGTTCATGAATTGTAAGGAGATGAGGGAGGAGTACCTAGAGTGTCTAAGGGAAGTGGGAAAGGCAGTAAGGAGATCACATGACCAAAAACAAGATGGCTACCTTTGTTCGGTCATTTTCCGTGTCAAGCTGCTTGTGTTACACATTTATTGTGATAACTACATTATAAAAGTGGTAAATGTCAATGGAGTAAACTTTTCTTAAATTAAATTTTTGATCACTAATTTCACATTATAGACCCACCAGCAGATAGCTGGGGTGCCATACCCAATCACCCATGGTAGGGCCATGCTGGTCCATGGGGGGGCCCACCTATTGCATTATGGGGTACATCCCAATAAATTGAGAAAGGAAAAGTAAGAAGTAGCCTGTTTTACATGACAGGGAAGTGAATGAGCAAATCAAGGCCCAGACTGTACCCATATCTACATCCCCTGGGTCACATGACCAAAAACATGATGGCTGCCACTGTTCGGTCATTATCTGTGTCAAGCTGCTTGTGTTACACATTTATTGTGATAACTACATTATAAAAGTGGTAAATGTCATAGGATTACACCTTTTCTTACATTTACAGGGGCTTGGATGAAATTTCTGATCACTAATTTCACATTACAGACCCACCTGCAGATAGCTAGGGTGCCATAGCCAACCACCCATGGTCTGCCCATGCTGGTCATTGTGGAGACCATCTATTGCACTATGGGGTGCATCAGTGGTGGAGCTAGAGGTGGGGGCTGGGGGGCAGCAGCCCATCCCGGCTGCCCCAGTGTGAGTAGCGGTGCTCCACCATCTTTATTCACTGTGCAGTGCCCATTGTGAAGCCCATGATTGACTGAATGGCCCCCATGGCTCCCAAATGCTCCCAAACCACTGAGGTGCATGCCAATAAATTCAGAAAGGAAAAGTAAGAAGTAGCCGTGTTTTACATGACAGGGAAGTGAAGGAGTAAATCAGGGCCCAGACTGTACCCAAATCTACACCCCATGGGTCACAACAAAGCAAAAACAAGATGGCTGCAACTGTTTGATCATTTTCTGTGTCAAACTGCCTCAGGTATACATTTCTTGAGCTAACTAGACTATACAAGTTTTCAATGTCTATGGATTACAGTTACAGGGTCCTTGATTATATTTCTGATGACTAATTTTACATTACAGACATGAAGGAAAAGGTCAGAAATGGACCGGATTACATATAAGGTGAGTTGTTTACATTTCAGTTATCATTAACCATTTGCATTTCAACTCTGGTCAGCTTGAGCATGTGACACTTAAACCGTTCGCCATCTTATTGTACATAGATAAGGGGTCACTTGCATTTTGACGTCTCTACTAAAGCAGAATGAAAAGGCATTCTGTTTTATTAGTAATGTCACTATAGCTGCTGAATAACATTTTCAAGTGTATGCATCACCAACAAAACAGCGTTCCATCATAAGCTAAGAAACCATTATCATGTGACCAAAAACCCTATCCTTTCCCTATTCTAGAACATGTCTATTATTCAACTCTTGGTTTTACATTAAAATCAAGCAAGCCGTTTCTGATCCTGTTTGGAAAAAAACTCTCTTACCTTATAACTATCATGCCTGTGACCTGTGGTGGAAAAAAAAGTCCCATCTACTATAACATTTTCATTGTGATGTACATACTAAAGCAGAATGTGAACTCTTTCTGTTTTAGTAGTGACATCATTATTGCAGCAGAATGACTTTCATGAGTTGTATGTATCATTATACACAATAGTGTTCCATCAGATGCTAGAAGAGCATAAACCTATGGAGAAAATCCCTATCCTTTCCCTTTTCTAAAAACACATCATGTAGTCTACTCTTTGTTTTATATTTATTTCAAACATACCATTGTCAGTCCTATATGAAAAAAAAAAAAAGGTCTTTCCCTACATCTATCTAACATCTTCATGCCTGTGACCTGTGGAAATAAATACCTGTCTACTATTACCTTATACTATTACTTTTTAGATCACTATACTGCCCCTGGACACAGAACACATTTTTCTTAATTTACCCTATCCTACTATGCCTTGATTATTATTCCCATGTTTTTTCTCCCCATACATTATATAGAATAGTTGGAGGTCGCCAATACATAATGATGATACACCTTCACCCTAAGGTTATAGTTTAGGACAGCAAGTAAAGATTTTAAGAAAAGCATTGTGTATTTAGGCTACCATACAGTATTTTATATAGTGTATAAAAGAAAGAAACTGAAATGGCTTACTTTTTTTGATTACCGTTAGCATTTACCATTAGTGGTCCACATTTCACCTTCAGTATTTTGCCGATGTGACACTTCAACAGCCTGACGTACCATGTACCGTGATGTTAGGGTCACTTGTAGTGTGATTTATATACTAAAGCAGAATGGGAAGTCATTCTGTTTTAGTATCAGTCACTGTTGTAGCAAAATGACTTTTTCAAGTGTATGGGTCATCATACAGGAAGAGAGTTCCCATCAGACAAAATAATACCAGAAACCTATGGAAAAAACCCTATCCTTTCCCTGTTCTAAAACCTGTGGAGAAAAACCTTACCCTTTCCCTATTCAAAAAACCTGTGGAGAAAAGCCCTACCCTTTCCCTATTCTAAAACCTG